>VKKV01000076.1:0-16985 GCA_008080845.1 Phytophthora kernoviae | reverse complement strand
ATCAATCCATCCTTACCGGGAAGATGGACTAGGCTTCACCACAAGAGCAAGCGCAGGTCTATGACGCAGTGATGGCGTGGTTGCAGTCGGCAACCAGCACGTGGTGTTGGCAAGCGTGACTGTGCGGCGAGTAGTTGCAGCTGGCAACTAGGGATACGCTGCGTGGCTGCACTGCGAGGATGCGCTGAGCACGTAATGCGAGTAGTAGCACGCCCCTTTGTATATGTGAGTTTGAAGACTGGACGTAGTGTAGTGGACTGAGGCCTCTAGCGAACCAGGATCGACAACCGTAAGCTAAATATCACTTACTTTCCTACTTCCTTCCAATCGAGTAAGTCGACATACCAGCGAATACCACCACCAACGTGACGCAACGCAAGCTGCAGTGGTAGACACCAAGCTTCACAGCGTTCCTGTTGAGTCAGAGATAGCGTGTTAACATAATTTCACTTACTGTGGGCACGGATTAATAATATTACAATGCATTAATACTAGTACTTCAGACTGTTGTACAGTGTGTGCTATGTTTTACTGAAGTAGATAGTAGGGTGAATGGTACCTTCTGTACTACTATAGTAATCGTACTATATTACTATTTTCTACTACCACGGTCACAAAACCGACCACCAAAAGTTTTGGCAAAACTGTAGTCAGAACGACCCTGAAGTAAGAGCCAAATTTTGCCCACGACAGGAGAATATATAGGATAGGACTCCAAACATTCTAGTTGGCGGTTAGGAACTCAATAGGACAGGGCAAGCGAGCGGTATGAATGACAAGCGGTTTCTGATAGATGGCAACTAGGATGGTAGTATGGTTCTGCAGAACGCACAAAATCGTCAGTTGGTTTGGCTTCCATGCAATACACACAACAATCGCCGAGTCCAAGGTCGGCGTTTATTGGCCAATGCAGCGGTTGGGTCCCCAAGTGGATCAGCCCAGTCGGGACAGTGGTGTCTCACCCTCACCAAGTAACCCCCCAAAGAGTGGATGTACACGGGTCGCCGAGGCAGCAAGCACTCGGCTAGAAGTTTAACGATATCACTCGGTGCATAGGTCCGTCGGTGAACGAAATTTATTGCTCGGTGAGTCACTAAGACTAATTTTGTTTTGATCGGCATTAAGACTGAAATTGATTAGTCACTAACCTTCTGTTGCAGGTATCGCAACCAGATGCAGAACGGTGTTTTTGCCATTCCGTCACATGGTAATTTAGGAAACAAGCATGCCAAGTTTGTAGACGAGGTGGCTTTAAAGACATTTTTCACGAGGCTGGCGGACGCGCAGGGAGACGTCGTTCCTGTGCGTTTTCGTCGCCAGAAAGCGAAAGACGGTGAACTCCATCGGTACTACACCATGAAGGAGTATCAGCTGCTACCGTCATACTTTACGTGGGCAGAGGATGCACGCGTTAAAATCAAGGAGCCCTCACTTAGCGCTTTCAAAGCGATTCCACAACGTGTTTGTCCGAACATTCGGATTCAGTCTCCACGTGACAATGTATGTGATGCGTGTGTCATTTATCGCAACACGATGGGGCCAGAGCCATTCCTGGACGACACTGAGGCTATTGCCGCTCACATCGAAGACACCAAGGCAATGAGACGCCAGTACAAAGCGGACTGTGAGGCAGCAAGATCTGACGCGTTAGTGACGGCGATTGATTTTCTCAGAACATTATGCTTCCGCATAATGCGCAGACATCGTCGATGTGAGTCTTATTTCCGTGTCTGGTTTGGTATCCACAGCCATCCCGACAAACTACAGTGGAAGTTCATCTACTCTGAGCGGAAGGCTAAAAAGGGAAGCACGGAGATGATCCCAATGCTGGATGCATACATCAGAATGCGAAATATCTACACGTCCTCGCCAGGAAGCAAGTACTGGCATGTATATGCAGACAATTGTGGAGGGCAGGTAAAGAACAATCACGTGCTACAACTCTTACTGTTTTTGGTGCACTCAAGGACTCTGCAGAGCGCTACGCTCAGTTTTTGGTGAAAGAACACACGAAGAACTACTGCGACCGACACTTTGGCTACATTAAGCGGTATTACGCAAAACGTAATCTGTGGGTAATGGACGACGTGAAGCGAGTTGTGAAGGAGTCATCCCTGATAATCGGTGCATTAATCTCGAGGTATCAGACTAGACCTTTCGCGAATTCAAGGACACACTTGAGATGATGCATCGAAAGATCGAGAAGATTCAAAGCTATCAGATTTTCGAGATGCATGCGGGTGAGCGTGGCGTCGTACATTGTCGCAAATGATCAAGCAGCAAGCTAGTGACACAAACGCTCTTGAAGAGGGGGGGTTACTGAGGTATCCAGCGCCGCGGAGACAGCAGAATTATGGTCGATCTTTAAGAAGCTCGACCCTCCCTCACTAAACAAAGAAAATATCAATGATATCTATAAGAAAGTGCTGCAGTACGTCCCTCCAGAACTCCGCAACAACACTGTATGTTGTGTCCAACGAAGAAGACCAGGAAGAAGTAACAGCCACAAAGAGAGCACGTCGCAAGAAGTTTACCTCAGAGGGAGAGCCTGTGCACAAGACAGTAAAGCCTTGCAAAAGAGATCCACAGTAAGTTGTTAGTAGGCAGAAAAACAGAGAGCAAGCTGCGAGCTCAAACAAATTGGAATGATAGCAACTGATCAAAATCGGTTTTAATGCCACTTCAAAAGCAGCTCACACAAAATTTATGTAGTGTACATAAAGTGTTTTTTTCAGCGTCATTTTCCATTTTGTATGTGGTTTCAGCAAGAATTGAGCACAACTGGTTGCAAAAATGGATTTTACGCGAAAAACACATCTTAATGGGCATTAAACGAAAAATACAGTTTTTGGCTTTCTGATGGATTTGGCTCGCGCGAAATGCTATATCGGTTGCCACACTTCACTTCTGAGGACGTCCAATAGCTTAAATTGAAGCGAAGGTGTTGGACTACAACCCTGGATAGCTAACTCAAAACGCTCAATTAGGTATTAAGACTGGAAATGTTTTGAGCGGTCTCAAATAGCACTATCCTGGTGTTGGTCGCAGCCAATAACAGCTACATCAATAGTAGTTCAGCTTTTGTAACTTCTACAGTAAAAGTACAGTAGTACTTTTTGGACTGAACCTGGAGGCTACTGTCTGTCAATCTGCGTGTGGCAAGTAGCGACACTCGTTATCTCTACTGCTGGAATCAATGTCGCTTGGATCCAGTCAAACGAATGCCTCCGCGGAGACGTGGTGCCAGCTTCCTGCACCATCGGTGGAGGAAAGCGCGCGGCCGCCATCACGGCACGAAAATGATATACCAGCGGGTACTGTCCAAAAATTGCACGTCAAACGAGCCATTTCTTTTATCCGACGTTTGCACCGGATGCACAGGCGATTGATAGGCATCAATCGTTGGCAACACGAAGCATGTTGCCAAGCAAGACGTCAATTGGCTTGTTCGTAGCGAAATTTGTCGCTTAAAAGTTAGCGGACAGTGGGCGGTGTCCGTTGGTAAGCTCGGAAGTCAAGCATACAGTCCACATGGGCTGAGCGTATCTTAGGCTCTCTGGCAGCACATCATGCTGATGCTGATTTATGGAATACCATATGGATCATTTCTTATCTTAGTAGAAGTTAAAATATTAAGCTCTTTAATGCCTTGGCGATGCACAAATGTATTTGTTTAAGTGTGATCACGATGATTTGAACTGCATTACCGTATTACCGCCGCGTGGCTGGAGGCTCGCGCTTCCTTGAAGCTCCCTTCACATCCGCTTTTACCGCACAGCGAGCAGGTCAGCGAGCAGCGGCCTATCGAACTGCGTGTTAAGTGTGTCTAGTATTGAGTGTTGAGTGTGCGGCCATCCTGAGTGGAGGTCATGGGCGGCGCCGAATCGACAGAAATGGATTCCAAGAAACAGCAGCAGCAAGCGGTGGCGGGCGGCAAGCCCACGCCTACGGAGACAGGAGTGAAGACGGTGGAAGGTGGCGTGACCACGTACACGACCACCGCAGGCGTCAAAACGGCCGTCTCAGACTTTGAAGCGGTGAGTGAGCAGAAGAGCAGCAAGGGACCAGGAGCTGAGCCCGAGACGGAGCCCAGCGACCGCCAGAAGGCCGCAGCCAGCGGCGACGACGACGTCAAGACGGAGGTCTTCCGCATGGTGGAGGCCGACGGATGTGTTGTGGTCAAGACAGTGAAGACGACGCGACGCTCGACGGTGTCCACTACTGGGGAGCCAATGACAACTGTCGAAGTGGAGACCACGACAGAGACCGAAGATACGAATGGAGACATCACAACGTCCACCAAGACGGAGACGACTACAGAGACAGAAAGTAAACGCGGCCACAACCAACACGATGCGAAAACCAGTGCTTCCACATCAGGTATAACAGCGACCAACTCAAGCAATCAGGCTAGTACAGCTCCAGGTGAGTTGGTGATGATCGAGGTGTTCCAGTCCGAGGAAGCCGACGGCACCATTGTCACGAAGACAGTGAAGACGACGACGCGCACTTCGACAACCACCAACGGTGAGCTGATGACGACGGTGGAAGTGGAGACCACGACGGAGACCGAGACGAAGTCGGGTGAGAAGAGCACGACAGTGGAGACGGAAACGCGTGAGGAGACGGAGACCGAGATGAGCGGTCTCGCGACGACATCTGGCACCACGTCGTCTGTGTCGGGAATGACAGCGATCCGCTCGAGTGAGCAGGCTGGTGCGGCTCCAGGTGAATCAGTGAAGACGGAGGTGTTCCAGTCCGAGGAAGCCGACGGCACCATTGTCACGAAGACAGTGAAGACGACGACGCGCACTTCGACAACCACCAACGGTGAGCTGATGACGACGGTGGAAGTGGAGACCACGACGGAGACCGAGACGAAGTCGGGTGAGAAGAGCACGACAGTGGAGACGGAAACGCGTGAGGAGACGGAGACCGAGATGAGCGGTCTCGCGACGACATCTGGCACCACGTCGTCTGTGTCGGGAATGACAGCGATCCGCTCGAGTGAGCAGGCTGGTGCGGCTCCAGGTGAATCAGTGAAGACGGAGGTGTTCCAGTCCGAGGAAGCCGACGGCACCATTGTCACGAAGACAGTGAAGACGACGACGCGCACTTCGACAACCACCAACGGTGAGCTGATGACGACGGTGGAAGTGGAGACCACGACGGAGACCGAGACGAAGTCGGGTGAGAAGAGCACGACAGTGGAGACGGAAACGCGTGAGGAGACGGAGACCGAGATGAGCGGTCTCGCGACGACATCTGGCACCACGTCGTCTGTGTCGGGAATGACAGCGATCCGCTCGAGTGAGCAGGCTGGTGCGGCTCCAGGTGAGTCAGTGAAGACGGAGGTGTTCCAGTCCGAGGAAGCCGACGGCACCATTGTCACGAAGACAGTGAAGACGACGACGCGCACTTCGACAACCACCAACGGTGAGCTGATGACGACGGTGGAAGTGGAGACCACGACGGAGACCGAGACGAAGTCGGGTGAGAAGAGCACGACAGTGGAGACGGAAACGCGTGAGGAGACGGAGACCGAGATGAGCGGTCTCGCGACGACATCTGGCACCACGTCGTCTGTGTCGGGAATGACAGCGATCCGCTCGAGTGAGCAGGCTGGTGCGGCTCCAGGTGAGTCAGTGAAGACGGAGGTGTTCCAGTCCGAGGAAGCCGACGGCACCATTGTCACGAAGACAGTGAAGACGACGACGCGCACTTCGACAACCACCAACGGTGAGCTGATGACGACGGTGGAAGTGGAGACCACGACGGAGACCGAGACGAAGTCGGGTGAGAAGAGCACGACAGTGGAGACGGAAACGCGTGAGGAGACGGAGACCGAGATGAGCGGTCTCGCGACGACATCTGGCACCACGTCGTCTGTGTCGGGAATGACAGCGATCCGCTCGAGTGAGCAGGCTGGTGCGGCTCCAGGTGAATCAGTGAAGACGGAGGTGTTCCAGTCCGAGGAAGCCGACGGCACCATTGTCACGAAGACAGTGAAGACGACGACGCGCACTTCGACAACCACCAACGGTGAGCTGATGACGACGGTGGAAGTGGAGACCACGACGGAGACCGAGACGAAGTCGGGTGAGAAGAGCACGACAGTGGAGACGGAAACGCGTGAGGAGACGGAGACCGAGATGAGCGGTCTCGCGACGACATCTGGCACCACGTCGTCTGTGTCGGGAATGACAGCGATCCGCTCGAGTGAGCAGGCTGGTGCGGCTCCAGGTGAGTCAGTGAAGACGGAGGTGTTCCAGTCCGAGGAAGCCGACGGCACCATTGTCACGAAGACAGTGAAGACGACGACGCGCACTTCGACAACCACCAACGGTGAGCTGATGACGACGGTGGAAGTGGAGACCACGACGGAGACCGAGACGAAGTCGGGTGAGAAGAGCACGACAGTGGAGACGGAAACGCGTGAGGAGACGGAGACCGAGATGAGCGGTCTCGCGACGACATCTGGCACCACGTCGTCTGTGTCGGGAATGACAGCGATCCGCTCGAGTGAGCAGGCTGGTGCGGCTCCAGGTGAATCAGTGAAGACGGAGGTGTTCCAGTCCGAGGAAGCCGACGGCACCATTGTCACGAAGACAGTGAAGACGACGACGCGCACTTCGACAACCACCAACGGTGAGCTGATGACGACGGTGGAAGTGGAGACCACGACGGAGACCGAGACGAAGTCGGGTGAGAAGAGCACGACAGTGGAGACGGAAACGCGTGAGGAGACGGAGACCGAGATGAGCGGTCTCGCGACGACATCTGGCACCACGTCGTCTGTGTCGGGAATGACAGCGATCCGCTCGAGTGAGCAGGCTGGTGCGGCTCCAGGTGAGTCAGTGAAGACGGAGGTGTTCCAGTCCGAGGAAGCCGACGGCACCATTGTCACGAAGACAGTGAAGACGACGACGCGCACTTCGACAACCACCAACGGTGAGCTGATGACGACGGTGGAAGTGGAGACCACGACGGAGACCGAGACGAAGTCGGGTGAGAAGAGCACGACAGTGGAGACGGAAACGCGTGAGGAGACGGAGACCGAGATGAGCGGTCTCGCGACGACATCTGGCACCACGTCGTCTGTGTCGGGAATGACAGCGATCCGCTCGAGTGAGCAGGCTGGTGCGGCTCCAGGTGAGTCAGTGAAGACGGAGGTGTTCCAGTCCGAGGAAGCCGACGGCACCATTGTCACGAAGACAGTGAAGACGACGACGCGCACTTCGACAACCACCAACGGTGAGCTGATGACGACGGTGGAAGTGGAGACCACGACGGAGACCGAGACGAAGTCGGGTGAGAAGAGCACGACAGTGGAGACGGAAACGCGTGAGGAGACGGAGACCGAGATGAGCGGTCTCGCGACGACATCTGGCACCACGTCGTCTGTGTCGGGAATGACAGCGATCCGCTCGAGTGAGCAGGCTGGTGCGGCTCCAGGTGAGTCAGTGAAGACGGAGGTGTTCCAGTCCGAGGAAGCCGACGGCACCATTGTCACGAAGACAGTGAAGACGACGACGCGCACTTCGACAACCACCAACGGTGAGCTGATGACGACGGTGGAAGTGGAGACCACGACGGAGACCGAGACGAAGTCGGGTGAGAAGAGCACGACAGTGGAGACGGAAACGCGTGAGGAGACGGAGACCGAGATGAGCGGTCTCGCGACGACATCTGGCACCACGTCGTCTGTGTCGGGAATGACAGCGATCCGCTCGAGTGAGCAGGCTGGTGCGGCTCCAGGTGAGTCAGTGAAGACGGAGGTGTTCCAGTCCGAGGAAGCCGACGGCACCATTGTCACGAAGACAGTGAAGACGACGACGCGCACTTCGACAACCACCAACGGTGAGCTGATGACGACGGTGGAAGTGGAGACCACGACGGAGACCGAGACGAAGTCGGGTGAGAAGAGCACGACAGTGGAGACGGAAACGCGTGAGGAGACGGAGACCGAGATGAGCGGTCTCGCGACGACATCTGGCACCACGTCGTCTGTGTCGGGAATGACAGCGATCCGCTCGGAGTGAGCAGGCTGGTGCGGCTCCAGGTGAGTCAGTGAAGACGGAGGTGTTCCAGTCCGAGGAAGCCGACGGCACCATTGTCACGAAGACAGTGAAGACGACGACGCGCACTTCGACAACCACCAACGGTGAGCTGATGACGACGGTGGAAGTGGAGACCACGACGGAGACCGAGACGAAGTCGGGTGAGAAGAGCACGACAGTGGAGACGGAAACGCGTGAGGAGACGGAGACCGAGATGAGCGGTCTCGCGACGACATCTGGCACCACGTCGTTCGTGTCGGGAATGACAGCGATCCGCTCGAGTGAGCAGGCTGGTGCGGCTCCAGGTGAGTCAGTGAAGACGGAGGTGTTCCAGTCCGAGGAAGCCGACGGCACCATTGTCACGAAGACAGTGAAGACGACGACGCGCACTTCGACAACCACCAACGGTGAGCTGATGACGACGGTGGAAGTGGAGACCACGACGGAGACCGAGACGAAGTCGGGTGAGAAGAGCACGACAGTGGAGACGGAAACGCGTGAGGAGACGGAGACCGAGATGAGCGGTCTCGCGACGACATCTGGCACCACGTCGTCTGTGTCGGGAATGACAGCGATCCGCTCGAGTGAGCAGGCTGGTGCGGCTCCAGGTGAGTCAGTGAAGACGGAGGTGTTCCAGTCCGAGGAAGCCGACGGCACCATTGTCACGAAGACAGTGAAGACGACGACGCGCACTTCGACAACCACCAACGGTGAGCTGATGACGACGGTGGAAGTGGAGACCACGACGGAGACCGAGACGAAGTCGGGTGAGAAGAGCACGACAGTGGAGACGGAAACGCGTGAGGAGACGGAGACCGAGATGAGCGGTCTCGCGACGACATCTGGCACCACGTCGTCTGTGTCGGGAATGACAGCGATCCGCTCGAGTGAGCAGGCTGGTGCGGCTCCAGGTGAGTCAGTGAAGACGGAGGTGTTCCAGTCCGAGGAAGCCGACGGCACCATTGTCACGAAGACAGTGAAGACGACGACGCGCACTTCGACAACCACCAACGGTGAGCTGATGACGACGGTGGAAGTGGAGACCACGACGGAGACCGAGACGAAGTCGGGTGAGAAGAGCACGACAGTGGAGACGGAAACGCGTGAGG
Source organism: Phytophthora kernoviae (assembly GCA_008080845.1). Taxonomy (NCBI): domain Eukaryota; phylum Oomycota; class Peronosporomycetes; order Peronosporales; family Peronosporaceae; genus Phytophthora; species Phytophthora kernoviae. Next base: position 7,816 of record VKKV01000076.1, on the reverse strand, counting down.
AGACGGAGACCGAGATGAGCGGTCTCGCGACGACATCTGGCACCACGTCGTCTGTGTCGGGAATGACAGCGATCCGCTCGAGTGAGCAGGCTGGTGCGGCTCCAGGTGAGTCAGTGAAGACGGAGGTGTTCCAGTCCGAGGAAGCCGACGGCACCATTGTCACGAAGACAGTGAAGACGACGACGCGCACTTCGACAACCACCAACGGTGAGCTGATGACGACGGTGGAAGTGGAGACCACGACGGAGACCGAGACGAAGTCGGGTGAGAAGAGCACGACAGTGGAGACGGAAACGCGTGAGGAGACGGAGACCGAGATGAGCGGTCTCGCGACGACATCTGGCACCACGTCGTCTGTGTCGGGAATGACAGCGATCCGCTCTGAGTGAGCAGGCTGGTGCGGCTCCAGGTGAGTCAGTGAAGACGGAGGTGTTCCAGTCCGAGGAAGCCGACGGCACCATTGTCACGAAGACAGTGAAGACGACGACGCGCACTTCGACAACCACCAACGGTGAGCTGATGACGACGGTGGAAGTGGAGACCACGACGGAGACCGAGACGAAGTCGGGTGAGAAGAGCACGACGGTGGAGACAACTGAAACGACGGAGGAGACGTCGGAGATGACCGTGACCGAGGAGGGTATTTCTCGCGGCAGTGACAAGGTGGCTGGTCAGAAGGCGGCTGCCATTGGTGTCGCTGGATTGGCTACTACTGGCGCTGTTATCGGCTCCGCTGTGAGCGCCACTCGCTCGAAGACTACATCCGACGATGTGGGTTCGACGGAGACCACGGAGACAACCGAAACGACGGAGGAGACGTCGGAGATGACCGTGACCGAGGAGGGTATTTCTCGCGGCAGTGACAAGGTGGCTGGTCAGAAGGCGGCTGCCATTGGTGTCGCTGGATTGGCTACTACTGGCGCTGTTATCGGCTCCGCTGTGAGCGCCACTCGCTCGAAGACTACATCCGACGATGTGGGTTCGACGGAGACCACGGAGACAACCGAAACGACGGAGGAGACGTCGGAGATGACCGTGACCGAGGAGGGTATTTCTCGCGGCAGTGACAAGGTGGCTGGTCAGAAGGCGGCTGCCATTGGTGTCGCTGGATTGGCTACTACTGGCGCTGTTATCGGCTCCGCTGTGAGCGCCACTCGCTCGAAGACTACATCCGACGATGTGGGTTCGACGGAGACCACGGAGACAACCGAAACGACGGAGGAGACGTCGGAGATGACCGTGACCGAGGAGGGTATTTCTCGCGGCAGTGACAAGGTGGCTGGTCAGAAGGCGGCTGCCATTGGTGTCGCTGGATTGGCTACTACTGGCGCTGTTATCGGCTCCGCTGTGAGCGCCACTCGCTCGAAGACTACATCCGACGATGTGGGTTCGACGGAGACCACGGAGACAACCGAAACGACGGAGGAGACGTCGGAGATGACCGTGACCGAGGAGGGTATTTCTCGCGGCAGTGACAAGGTGGCTGGTCAGAAGGCGGCTGCCATTGGTGTCGCTGGATTGGCTACTACTGGCGCTGTTATCGGCTCCGCTGTGAGCGCCACTCGCTCGAAGACTACATCCGACGATGTGGGTTCGACGGAGACCACGGAGACAACCGAAACGACGGAGGAGACGTCGGAGATGACCGTGACCGAGGAGGGTATTTCTCGCGGCAGTGACAAGGTGGCTGGTCAGAAGGCGGCTGCCATTGGTGTCGCTGGATTGGCTACTACTGGCGCTGTTATCGGCTCCGCTGTGAGCGCCACTCGCTCGAAGACTACATCCGACGATGTGGGTTCGACGGAGACCACGGAGACAACCGAAACGACGGAGGAGACGTCGGAGATGACCGTGACCGAGGAGGGTATTTCTCGCGGCAGTGACAAGGTGGCTGGTCAGAAGGCGGCTGCCATTGGTGTCGCTGGATTGGCTACTACTGGCGCTGTTATCGGCTCCGCTGTGAGCGCCACTCGCTCGAAGACTACATCCGACGATGTGGGTTCGACGGAGACCACGGAGACAACCGAAACGACGGAGGAGACGTCGGAGATGACCGTGACCGAGGAGGGTATTTCTCGCGGCAGTGACAAGGTGGCTGGTCAGAAGGCGGCTGCCATTGGTGTCGCTGGATTGGCTACTACTGGCGCTGTTATCGGCTCCGCTGTGAGCGCCACTCGCTCGAAGACTACATCCGACGATGTGGGTTCGACGGAGACCACGGAGACAACCGAAACGACGGAGGAGACGTCGGAGATGACCGTGACCGAGGAGGGTATTTCTCGCGGCAGTGACAAGGTGGCTGGTCAGAAGGCGGCTGCCATTGGTGTCGCTGGATTGGCTACTACTGGCGCTGTTATCGGCTCCGCTGTGAGCGCCACTCGCTCGAAGACTACATCCGACGATGTGGGTTCGACGGAGACCACGGAGACAACCGAAACGACGGAGGAGACGTCGGAGATGACCGTGACCGAGGAGGGTATTTCTCGCGGCAGTGACAAGGTGGCTGGTCAGAAGGCGGCTGCCATTGGTGTCGCTGGATTGGCTACTACTGGCGCTGTTATCGGCTCCGCTGTGAGCGCCACTCGCTCGAAGACTACATCCGACGATGTGGGTTCGACGGAGACCACGGAGACAACCGAAACGACGGAGGAGACGTCGGAGATGACCGTGACCGAGGAGGGTATTTCTCGCGGCAGTGACAAGGTGGCTGGTCAGAAGGCGGCTGCCATTGGTGTCGCTGGATTGGCTACTACTGGCGCTGTTATCGGCTCCGCTGTGAGCGCCACTCGCTCGAAGACTACATCCGACGATGTGGGTTCGACGGAGACCACGGAGACAACCGAAACGACGGAGGAGACGTCGGAGATGACCGTGACCGAGGAGGGTATTTCTCGCGGCAGTGACAAGGTGGCTGGTCAGAAGGCGGCTGCCATTGGTGTCGCTGGATTGGCTACTACTGGCGCTGTTATCGGCTCCGCTGTGAGCGCCACTCGCTCGAAGACTACATCCGACGATGTGGGTTCGACGGAGACCACGGAGACAACCGAAACGACGGAGGAGACGTCGGAGATGACCGTGACCGAGGAGGGTATTTCTCGCGGCAGTGACAAGGTGGCTGGTCAGAAGGCGGCTGCCATTGGTGTCGCTGGATTGGCTACTACTGGCGCTGTTATCGGCTCCGCTGTGAGCGCCACTCGCTCGAAGACTACATCCGACGATGTGGGTTCGACGGAGACCACGGAGACAACCGAAACGACGGAGGAGACGTCGGAGATGACCGTGACCGAGGAGGGTATTTCTCGCGGCAGTGACAAGGTGGCTGGTCAGAAGGCGGCTGCCATTGGTGTCGCTGGATTGGCTACTACTGGCGCTGTTATCGGCTCCGCTGTGAGCGCCACTCGCTCGAAGACTACATCCGACGATGTGGGTTCGACGGAGACCACGGAGACAACCGAAACGACGGAGGAGACGTCGGAGATGACCGTGACCGAGGAGGGTATTTCTCGCGGCAGTGACAAGGTGGCTGGTCAGAAGGCGGCTGCCATTGGTGTCGCTGGATTGGCTACTACTGGCGCTGTTATCGGCTCCGCTGTGAGCGCCACTCGCTCGAAGACTACATCCGACGATGTGGGTTCGACGGAGACCACGGAGACAACCGAAACGACGGAGGAGACGTCGGAGATGACCGTGACCGAGGAGGGTATTTCTCGCGGCAGTGACAAGGTGGCTGGTCAGAAGGCGGCTGCCATTGGTGTCGCTGGATTGGCTACTACTGGCGCTGTTATCGGCTCCGCTGTGAGCGCCACTCGCTCGAAGACTACATCCGACGATGTGGGTTCGACGGAGACCACGGAGACAACCGAAACGACGGAGGAGACGTCGGAGATGACCGTGACCGAGGAGGGTATTTCTCGCGGCAGTGACAAGGTGGCTGGTCAGAAGGCGGCTGCCATTGGTGTCGCTGGATTGGCTACTACTGGCGCTGTTATCGGCTCCGCTGTGAGCGCCACTCGCTCGAAGACTACATCCGACGATGTGGGTTCGACGGAGACCACGGAGACAACCGAAACGACGGAGGAGACGTCGGAGATGACCGTGACCGAGGAGGGTATTTCTCGCGGCAGTGACAAGGTGGCTGGTCAGAAGGCGGCTGCCATTGGTGTCGCTGGATTGGCTACTACTGGCGCTGTTATCGGCTCCGCTGTGAGCGCCACTCGCTCGAAGACTACATCCGACGATGTGGGTTCGACGGAGACCACGGAGACAACCGAAACGACGGAGGAGACGTCGGAGATGACCGTGACCGAGGAGGGTATTTCTCGCGGCAGTGACAAGGTGGCTGGTCAGAAGGCGGCTGCCATTGGTGTCGCTGGATTGGCTACTACTGGCGCTGTTATCGGCTCCGCTGTGAGCGCCACTCGCTCGAAGACTACATCCGACGATGTGGGTTCGACGGAGACCACGGAGACAACCGAAACGACGGAGGAGACGTCGGAGACGACCGTGACCGAGGAGGGTATTTCTCGCGGCAGTGACAAGGTGGCTGGTCAGAAGGCGGCTGCCATTGGTGTCGCTGGATTGGCTACTACTGGCGCTGTTATCGGCTCCGCTGTGAGCGCCACTCGCTCGAAGACTACATCCGACGATGTGGGTTCGACGGAGACCATGGAGAAGGGTGCTGAGCGCGTTGGCGGTAGCCTTGTGAAATCTTATGATATTTTGTTGTGAACTTTCTGGTGATAGAAAGACTGGTTCCAAACTGATGGGGCTCAGGATTTGGTACGTAGCTTGTCGGTGATGCCACAGTTTGTTGACTTCTGTGGAGTACGTGGACAAAAACCATCGAACCTGGAGGGGCACGATTTGCATGAGCTGTCTAGCGCGTTCTGTGCGAAGAATTTTTCAAGTTTCAGTGAGAATCTGTACGAAGATGGATCGCTGGATGAAAAGAGAGCAGTGGAACTTTTCCCGTACATTATCTGTGCATGTCCCGGAGCTCGCTGTTCACCAGTTTGGTATTGAGGTTGGAAGGCACAAGCGTGTTCTGATAATCAAGGAAGTATCGAGTGATAACGAGAAAGCATCCAAGGCAGCGAACATAGAAGTATTAACACCTCTGCTGAATGAGTCGCCCCAGCTATCCAGCGGATACGAAAATGTCGTAATTACCGAGGGAGGAAAGGTTGTATTTTACGGTTCTGCGAAGGCTCTCATGGCAGTCTCTGAGCAGCTTGGATTGCCCCACCCACAAGAAAAACGAGATCACCGGTTTTTGCTGGGGCTAAGTCACAACAGCAACGCTCAGTACCATGTCACCATCATTGATGGCGCCAATGATTCGCAAGATAACCAACGCAGCGAAAACCTGTCCTCACAAGTGAACTTTGCAGATGATACTGTCCTCTTCGCTTCTGATAGCGTGATGGCGCCACAGGCTACCAAGAAATTTGCTGGCGACGATACAAAGCTTGACCACCGTGAAGATAACCAAAGTTCCAGCTACACAGCTTCACCAACCTTGGTGACTGCTGGCACCGCAGCGATGCGCGGCCTGTACGTGCGGCACGCACGTGAGGGCAGTATGAGCGAGTCGATGACGTTCTCTGCTGATATCGATGCGGCGGCGCAGGAGATCCAGCGTGTGTGCACGGGTGCAGCAACGGACGAGGCTGCTTTGGCGTCACTACTGCTGTCGAAGACGGTCGAAGAGCGCTACCTGATCTGGTGGCGCTACCGCATCCTGTACAAGCAAAGCTTGTCTGTGGGTGAAGAGCACGAGCGATTACGGCGTGCTGCTGAAGATGCTGTCGAGCCCGCTGGAGCATGTGGAGGCGGAGATCCTGCGTAAGGCGACGAAGGGCCTGGGTACGACAGAGAGAGTGGATTTACCCAGTCGTGATGGCTCGCTCGAACGTGGAGATTGCTCTGCTGAAGAAGACGTTCCAGGAGAAGTACGGTGAGGACCTTGTGAAAATCCTAAGCGGTGAACTAAGTGGTGACTTGAAGAAGGTGATCTTGACCGCTATGCGCGGTGAGGTGGCTGTTTTCGATGCGTCTGTCCACACAAGCGCGAAGGTTACTGCGGATGCGTTGTACAAGGCCGGTGAAGGCCGCATGGGCACGGACGAGACGACGTTCATCAACATCTTGGTGCTGAGCCCTGCGGAGCATGTGCGCAACATCAACAGTGCGTACTTGGCGAAGTATAAGACGGACATCGCGGGCGCGATCAAACAGGAGTTCTCTGGCGACGCCAAGTTGGCGCTTCTGTTCCTGATTCGTTCAGTGTTGGAACCGGTGGATCTGCTCGCAGAGCTGTTCGAGACGACGTTGAAGGGCGCCAACAAGAACGCGTACGGGTTAAGTGCCTGGGTGGTGCGTTACTACCGTCTTCTTGTGCAGATCCGCATTGTGTACATGCGCATGTACCGCCAGGAGCTGCGCATACGCATCCAGAGCGTGACGAGCGGTGAATACTGCCAGCTGCTTCTATCTATCCTCGACGCGGCTGAGGCGGAGTTCGGGACATCTGAATCTGCATTTGTGTCTGAATCTGCATCTGCATCTGCATTGTCGTCGGTATCGACTAGCGCAACTGTGAGCAGTGAGAGTATTGGCACAAGCGCATTAGTGGAGGAGAAATCAAGCACGAGTGCGACGAAGAGTGCTTCTGTTGACTCGATGACGGCGGTATCAGCCGTGAGCAGCAGGCAGGCTCATCCGCCCTGGTGACTGCTGGCACCGCAGCGATGCGCGGCCTGTACGTGCGGCACGCACGTGAGGGCAGTATGAGCGAGTCGATGACGTTCTCTGCTGATATCGATGCGGCGGCGCAGGAGATCCAGCGTGTGTGCACGGGTGCAGCAACGGACGAGGCTGCTTTGGCGTCACTACTGCTGTCGAAGAGCGCTACCTGATCTGGTGGCGCTACCGCATCCTGTACAAGCAAAGCTTGTCTGTGTGGGTGAAGAGCACGAGCGATTACGGCGTGCTGCTGAAGATGCTGTCGAGCCCGCTGGAGCATGTGGAGGCGGAGATCCCGCGTAAGGCGACGAAGGGCCTGGGTACGACAGAGGAGTGGATTTACCCAGTCGTGATGCCTCGCTCGTCGCCGCGCATTCCACAAAGCCTACAAGTCATAAACCTACACTTATCACTTGGCAAAGTTGTCGTGTGAAGCCACGTTACTCTAGTGCATTTTCTGACTGTATCCGCTAACTGGGCGGCTCTCATTGTTTGCGTGGTGTTTGAATCTCTGTCAACATGAATCTAACAAGTGTCCAAGCCTGTACAGTGTATGGATACGAAGCAAAACGAATCTTACCGTCATGTAACCACTTAAATTTTCGTGGCCATCAGTAAAAATAGTCACTTTGAACAATACCTGAATAAAATAGATCTAATTTTTTGGAAAACATGGACAACAGCAATTGCCCATTAAAACTTTCAGGCTATGCCCACAGTGAAGAGCTCGGTCTGAAAAAACTTGGTCCAGAAGTCTAGCCTCAGCCTCAGCTATGATTGCTTCGATTGTATCGAGACCAGCGGCAGCCGCGGCTACGGCGAAAGCAGCAATCATGACTGTGTTGACTGGCAGCGCTGACATGGGCGATGCACAATACAGCAGCGATAAGTGCAGCTCGATGACCTTCATCGTTCGCTTCTTGATGCTTGCCGTCGCACTTGAAAAACAAAAATCAACAGAAAGTAAAGCTGGCAATTCGTTCAGGTTCTTGTAGATTGGATTGAACTTTGGGACTGTGATCCGCAACCAAACGATGGAGAACTCGAATTTCTCGTTTACTAACGATGTTAC